>CM034540.1:61997796-62028134 GCA_020002185.1 Paraescarpia echinospica | reverse complement strand
AAAATAAATAATACACAAGTTACTATTGATAGTATACATACTTGAATCTTGTTATATCAAGTGTTCATATGATACAGTGAAACCCTGATAATCTAGAAACAATAATATCAGGACATAATATACCTTGCAATATACATGATTAATTTCTTTCTAAATTCAGACAAATACAATAGTGATTAATGTCCATACTGTATGAAACATGTCAGTTCAAATTGCACAATCAACAAAAGTACCTGGTAAAACAGTTCGATATTATCCAAAGTTTTGCAAACAACTATATTTAAAACTAGAAAAATTGACTATTGCATTACAGCAGTGCACATCCAAGTACTGCACCCATCCTTGGCAAACACCCCAGAAGATGTATGTATCAGCAGTATAGCCTGTAACACTAGAGTACAGTTGTAGATGTTGAACATTAGCATGTGGTCGCCTACTGACGTCTTTCTGTAGAAAGCATGCAAGTATGCTTCTTTCCTCCTAATGCTAATTTCCTGTGCTATTTCCAATAGTTGTTTACGTGGAATTAACTTAGTTTAAGTGGAGTTATTGTAAATGGCTGAAGTTATTGAGTGGAATAAGTGTGTGTGCACAACCAGTAGTGTATGGATCTTAACACCAGCAGAGATCGAACCTGCCACACACAACACTGAAACACTATTGTCATAAACAACACAGTCCAACAGTTATTAAACAAACAAATGACGTAGTATGTCTGCATTTACAACGCAATACTTTAACAGCATTCAGTCACAAATGTATTGTTTACATTGTTGGAAAAGTCATATGGTACATACACATATGTGAAATTTGATAAATGAGTTAATGTTTCACAAAAGAGATAATATCGTATGTTTTTATTATTTGACAGAAAATAATACAATATATATTTGTTACAAAACTATCTGAACAAACCTATAAACCCACTTTTTCAGTGTTAGGCTCCCAACTGTTTACATTCTCGCTTGTTATATTAAGTCGCCGGCCCGCTCATGTAACAGAAAACCAGTTTTGTATTACATATTGGAATAATTAAATTTTTCAGTTCAAATAATAACTAATTGAAACATATTCCATACAATGAACTTGTGAAAGGAAATTACATTTGGATGCTCTTCCAAAAATCACATTTAGGTACATGTACATTATGTAAGGGGCCGTCTAACAAAGTACGGAGAGAGTTCTGTGGGCAAGCGTGACAAAGCGCTACGTGAGTGGGGGGTCTCTGCACCAGTCTTGCGTAACGAATCGTAATATTTAAAAAAATTATTCCAACATCATTTCAATGGAAAACCAGCTACATACACTACACATGTTAAAACCCCAAATAAATTTCAAGAACATTCCAACAGAAAACCACTTCTACTATTATATCAACATTTAGAATCACACTATAAAAAAGACGCAAACTCATATGTGCATGATGAGGATGTTCACAGCAATCCCCCATTTCAGAAACTGTATTGGTGTTTTGACCCCAATAATCCCCTTGGGCAACATAATGAATCATTGGGAGGAAATTTAGTGTGGGGATAGACACGTCACCAAAAGTGTGTTTGCTATGTGACGAGTATATATGTAGAACACTATCAATTGCTTTTGTTGTTCAATACGTGTTTTCAAGTTCCACACCAATCACATTACATTCACTAGTAGATGCACTTGTAGATGGTTAAGTCCACAAACGACGCTTGTTGTTATCACCCCATTCTGGGTGACCCTGCCAAAAATAATATCTACATCCACACATATCATATAGTTACAGTTGAAACTCGATTTACGGTCACCTCGTTAATACTCCCACATTACAATTAAGGTCACCCTAGGACAGTCCCACATTAGTTCCATATATAGTGTAAAGTATAGGAAATTAGTCCCACTAATATGATGACCTCGGTATTCAGGTTTATTTTATGCAGTCCCAATTGTGACCTTAATAGTGAAGTTCCATATATAATACTATATATATATATATCTTCCCCATATGCTGTATATGTATATATACATACACATATATATATATATATACAGCACATGGGGGAACGTTTATGTATATTTCACTGCATACAGGAGACTGTTTGTTTTAAGGAGATTGGCTCAATCCGGTCTCCTTAAAGTTTTGATATGTTATTGCGCAACTAAAGCATTTTTTGTTACGATTATCCGTGTTAGAAGTGCTTAATGTTGAGGAAAATATGTCAGAAAAAATTAATAAAACCAAGTCGATGAAGGAGATAATCTGACGTACTTTCGATTACATGGATGAAAAGTCTCTCGTCCGTCCACACATTGAATACGCTAATAAAGTATGGAGTCCTTTCTTAATGACACACATTACAACTCTTGAAAATGTGCAACCAAATCAATTCCTGGTTTCAAAGACCTTGCATACAAAGAACGTTTACAGAGACTGAAATTACCAACTCTATCATACCGTCGCCCCAGGTGATATGATTGAAATATACAAGATACTAACAGGGAAATATGATCCAGCAGTCTTATGCAATTTTGTTATATTGAGAGATAACGAAGCACACACGAGAGGGCATCACCTAACATATTTAAAGAAAGATGCTGATTATATATTAGAAATAACTCATTTATATACCGATGCATGAAACAGTTTCCCACAGTCTGTAGTTGACGCTTTGGCGGTGTAGTCGTTTGACATAAAATTAGATAAGTTATGGCAAAACCACCGTATGAAAACTGAATACTCCTATCTTGGATTGTGTCAAACTCAGACGCATGCGCACAGTCCGAGCAGATGTCAAAACCGAGAGCTGTCATGTAACTTGTTTGTATTTGATACAGCCTTTTGGATATGTTGTGTGAATCTCAGCTGATCGTCAACCTGGATGCCTAGGTCTTTCTCGACATGGCTACACTCCAGAGGATTTGTACCTGCTGCTGTAGTCAAGGTGTAGTTAAATTATGGGTGCCCATGTCCAATTATCATTATTTTGCATTTGTCTGGGTGAAAGTTTAACTGCCACTTCTCAGCCCATTCCTGTAATTTGTCTAAGTCTTTCTGCAGATCTAAGCAATCTTGTCTTGTTGAAATTTGGTGGTATATTTTTGTATCATCCGCAAAAATCTTCATGCCACATTCTACTACATTTGTTATATCATTTATGTACAATATAAAAAATAATTTATGCAAGACAAAAGAGAGAATCAGGAAGTGGGAGACACTGGAGCCGTTACTGCCTATGGTACAGAGCTAACTGCATCCAATGATCGGCTCGGGACATCTCATCGGGAGCTCCTCATAACGCTACTCTGGAAAGTAGTGTCACAATCCTGATCTCTCACAGCTGACCCACCCCGTGTGGCTGTACTCTGCAAGGGAGGGATATATCGGACCCTAAGCCATACGCCGTTCCCATAGACGTTGTGGTCATCCATGCCACGTGATATAACCCTATATATTGAGCACGTCAAGCTGCAATTAACATAGAAAATTTACCTGCCTTTATACCCTGCCAAACACAGGCAGCCGGAATTGTGGTGTGTGAACTTCAACATTAATTAATCTTGCATATCTACAACTATTGAAGTTATTTATTCGTTAGAATGGTATTAAAACTTTGGTCATATGTTATATTACATGATATGATGTAGTAAACATATGTGTACGCGACGTACATAATATTACTAATCTATTATATGTAGTCTGATGTATGCAAGTCCATGGATAGTTATGGTTGACGCCAGTAGGGGCGAATCCAAGATGGCGCACACAGAGGGGAAACTTCCAAAATTCAAATTATATTTATTGTCTATGTAATATACCAACAACGGTTAAAGTACAATACACAGTGCGGCATAAATGGAGAATTATAAACGGGGAGAGATGATGGGAGAACTTATGTTTACTCCGCCATGGTGCGTTGCATTAATAAATGTTTCATTTCAACTAGTTCATTTATTCTGGTTCTAGTTGTTTCCAGGTAAGGTTCTATTAACTGACTAGTCTGTATATATAGTGGTTACAATGTTAGGATCTTATGAGGTCTCATTCAACTAGTCAGCGTTTTTTAGAACATTATCGCCAAGCCGACCTTTCTATGCTGGCACTGAGGGTGGTCACTGCCAGGATGCTTGTCGTCTTCAGTGGTGCTTTTATGTCCCAAATTGAGACGGGACCGACATTAACGTGATCTCCGAGTCACGAGGGATACACAATGTTGAGAGCCAGATTTTTTTACCAAATATACCATACATGCCCTGTCCGGGTATTGATCTCGAGACGCCGGCATCTATTTATGTACTTTAAGTGACGACACATTTGTTTCTAGTACTTTGATCATTGCCAATTAATGTAACTATAATCGGCCAAGAACAAGCGTGTGCGTATTTGCATTGTGATTGACAAGATGTTCTATGAATACATTACGCGAGTGCTTATGTACATATCTGTCTATACGTGTCTACATTACGATGCCATACAAAAGTAACGTTTAAAGACAATAACCATGTTCTTTTCTTGCGCGCGCGTGCCTGCCGCCGTGAATAGACTAGTCAACACTAACGAATTTTCTTGTTGTACCCATCCAAAGGCTATATATAGAACAAACTACAACTACTTGCTGTTCTAAACATCCAAAGTACCTACCTTCCTTCAGTTGGCGCTGTTGCAGCCATCTTGCAATGGCTACCCCTTCACGCTGTCTTTTCCGACATTTGTGTCTGTTGCACTGTTGAAATCACCTGTTACACGAAGCACCATATGTTGCGTCAAGCGAATGATGTTTTACATACAAATAATGTGGCTGCACCCACGCAAGTGAACCATCCACCAGTTAAGTCGGTGTTGTACTGAAACCCGTCGTGTCACCTATATTTCAACCACTGTGCGAATTCCTATTTGTCATTTTACACTTCTCAGTCACACGTTTACAACAACTGTCAGGTGAACCTCGACAGAAGTAGTCATATTAAATTCAAACTAAAGTCCACTTAAATCCTCTTGGCATGTGATTACGAAGGAACCATTGTTGGGCTTGCACGTGATGCCTAGAATGTTCACCGGTAGTTGAATCAATGCATTGTCTCTGAGGTAATGAACCATGACATTGTTTGTGGACGAAGCACAGTTGGCATGTATGTAGGAATAGCCTCTTTATTCGTGCTAAATGTGCAACGATCCATGACCGCACCCAATTACGAGTGAATGCGAGAAAGAGAGAGAGAGAGAGAGTGTGAGAGATGGGGTGAGGATTGCGAGAGGGACGGAGAGAAATAAAGGAGGGAACAAGGGACGGAGAATGGGACAAACAGAGAGGGGAAATAGGGAGAGCGACGGGGAAGATAAGGATGGAGGGGTAGAGTGGGGACAGATATGGAAAGGGAGAGGACGGGAGGGGACTGCAGGTGATGGGAGAGGAAGGAAGTGAGAAAGGAGAAGGAAGGGAAGATACACGGATGAATTTTATTTCCCTACGACCACTAGCTTGCGGACTATGAGAATAGTGTTCTCTGTAAAGTACATTTTAATACAACATTGTATTCTTAAGAACATCTAGACTTCTATTATATACATCATATTTACAGTGATAAAACATAAACAACATACAATGCATAAAACATTCAGTGACCTTACTGTATTAAGTGTTTTCGATAATTTTTATAATCAGTAGTGCAAAACAAATAATGTTAAATAATATAAAATAAACCACGTATTATACATGTATTACACACTTTGAACTCATTTACATGTAATTATATAACTAATAAATTAACTATTAGCTACAATGTTTCTTCTATGCAATTCACCGTTTTGACAGGGAATTTGTTACATAGACAAACTTTGTCATGATTACATTAATAAATCTGGAAAGATCTGTCAACTGTTTCACATTATGTATATTAAACAACTGGTTAATTTTCAAAGTATTCGGTCTGATTCTAAAATATTTCTGTATGTATTTTGATCTTTCTTCTACTAGTGATGGACATACAAGTACATAATGATATTTATCACCTTGGTCTCCATTGTTGCATAAATTACAGAGCCTCTGAGCATTTTCAGGGAGATACTGACCTACAGAAATAGGTAATTTGTGATTTCCACAACGAAATTTACATCAATTGATTCTGTCAGATGGGCTTAACTAGATTAAATACTTCTCGAGCCCTACTTCATTTTTAAATATTCTGTAATTTGAGCACAACCTATTTACATGAATTTCATTGTGCCATGTTTGTCTGTTTATGTCTTTCATTTTAAGTTCTCGGGTATGCTTCAACCATTTTATATTTACATTTCCATGATCATGCCACATGTTAGATATACCCGGGGAAGTCCACATACATAAATGATTCTCTTGATTTCTTTATTTGTATGTCTATCGGTAAATCTAGCTTCCTTGCTTTAGTTGTTAGGTTGAACATTGCACGCCCAGCTTGGTTAACGTGTTTTGTTATGGCTTTCTTAAACAATCCATTATAGTTTAGACTGGTTCAGAAATAGATTATAGCTATAAGTTATTTCTAATTTGTTTTCTCCAAACAAGAAGTCTAGGTGTGATGTGACCTTGCCACGAGAGAATATAATAAGCTATGTTTTACTAGTATTAACAGTTAGGTGCCATGTTTGGCAATAATCACATGCAGCATTTATTGCCGCCTGTAAATATGCAGGTGTTTCTGCCATAACAATAGTATCAAATAGGACCGCAAGAAGAGGGGTGAAAGAAACAAACAGACAGAAAGACAGACATACAGACAGACAAACAGAAAGAGAGAGACAGACAGACAGACAGACAGACTGACAGACAGACAGACAGATAGACAGACAAATAGAGGGAGAGAGACAGACATACAGACAGATAGACTGACAGACAGACACACAAACAAACAGAGAGAGAGAGACAGACATACAGACACACAGACAGACAAACAGAGAGAGAGACAGACAGACAGACAGACAGACAGACAGACAGACAGTCAAACAAACAAACAGAGAGACAGAGAGACAGACTGACAGAAGGACAGACAGACAGACAGACACACAAACAGAGGGAGAGAGACAGACATACAGACAGATAGACTGACAAACAGAGAGAGAGAGAGAGAGAGAGAGAGAGAGAGAGAGAGAGAGAGAGAGAGAGAGAGAGAGAGAGAGAGAGAGACATACACACAGAGAGAGAGAGAGACAGAGACAGAGGCAGAGGCAGAGACAAAGAGCAGGTGAGAAACAGAGCCAGGAACAGAGATATAGACAGTGTCAGAGGCAGAGGCAGAGGCAGAGGCAGAGGCAGAGGCAGAGGCAGAGGCAGAGGCAGAGGCAGAGGCAGAGGCAGAGGCAGAGGCAGAGGCAGAGGCAGAGGCAGATATAGGAAGGCAAACATATAGTCAGCAGGCAGCTGGGCAAGCAGCCAGGAGAGAGGGGGGAGACGCAGAAAGACTGAGGCAGAGATTGGCAGATGAACACACAGCCAACAGGCAGGCGGGCGGGCGGACAGACAGAACAACAACCAGATATATAGTCAGACAGGGGAGAGAAGAGATACAGAGATGCAGAGACACATACAGGGGGAAAGACTGAGGCAGAGATAGGCAGACAAAACATACAGCCAACAGGCAAGCTGCCAGGCAGCAGATATACAAGCAGGCAGGCAGGCATGCAGGCAGACAGTCAAGACAAACATATAGGCAGACAGGCATAGAGGCACACAGTCAGAGAAGCATACAGGCAGAGAAGGCAGGCCGGCAGGCAGAAAGGCAGACAGGCAGGCAGGCAGACAGACAGACTGACAGGCGCAGGCAAGCAGACAGACAGGCGGACTGACGTACTGTCTCAAACTTATAGACAGACATTCTAACAGACAAACACAGAGGATGGAGGAGAGAGAGTTTCGAGGAGATGAGAGTTGGCCGGAGAAGGGGAGACGGGGAGAAAAACAAAAATACTTTTTATAGAGAGAGGTATGGACAGGGAAACAGAGACAGCGTGCTGGTTGCGACTACAAAATCGCAGCACTGTAGTCAAGCAACCAACGCTACATTACTAAGTTGTGTCGGCTGTTCTAATATTATACGTGTTAAACCGCATGTAATTAATCAGTCACCCTATAGATACTTGTCTGAACTTGCACAGACAACGAGTCGGAGAAACTTGTTTTAGTTAAGTACTTCTTTTATCTAGTAACCATCACATTATCCAAAGTCAAACGTATGCACACGAAATACCTATACATCACAATAATTAGCTAAAATGCTTGCTAGATATGTAAGTCGTGTGTAAACACAATTTATCATTATACGACACAACACTGCTAAACTCGGGATTCTATAGCTGGCATGCCCGAAGTGACGGTAATGGGGCAATTAACAAGAAACAATTTACATGTTACGCATTATCCTAATAATATCATGTAAACATGAAAAAATTACTCACCAGGCAGTGTATATTGATACTAGAAATTACGGAGGCGAGAGAACTGTACGTATATCTGTGTGGACACGTCCATGATCCCAGCAAACTGCGACTGGATGTGGCTGCAGCTACCCTACATGCGTCTGGCGGCTGACATGACAATAGCCTATGCAACCGCTTGCACGAAACAATTCCGCCAAGGTTACATAATATATTATACTTCTTGTGTTACAGATTCTTACATGTCAACCGGCCCAAAACACTATCGGATTATATGCCCACCAACATTATTATTTGTAAGTTTACAACTTCATATTTACTCCTTTCCAAACATGTTTTTTTTTCGTTTTATTACGCCATTACATACAATTACGGCATATATCTCACCGCTCGGCGACATCTTCAAGAAATTCAGGGTGGACTATCATTTTTATGCAGACGACACGCAACTTTACGTCTCGTTTTGTCCTGGCGGAGATGACCAAGTGAATTCAATAGACAATTGCCTTGAGCATATAGGGGAATGGTTGCGGTCCAATTCACTGAAGCTAAACGACCAGAAGACGGATGTTGTGGTATTCGGCACCAAGCACAAGTTGCCACTGATGAAGGATATCCGCATAATCATTGGTGATGCAACTCTGAGCGCATCATCTAATGTTCGTAACCTTGGCGTCATATTCGACTCATCCCTCGGCATGGCGAACCATGTCTGTGCCATCTGCCGAACAGCCTACATGCACCTACACAACATTAGCCGTATCAGACGTTACATTACCTTAGATGCGACGAAATCATTAGTCCACGCCATCGTCATGTCCAGACTGGATTATGGGAATGCGCTGCTTGCTGGACTACCACTTGAACATTTGAATAAACTCCAACGCATTCAAAACATGGCAGCAAGAATCATTACTTCTACACCTCGCAGAGATCACATTACCCCAATCCTGAAAGAACTGCACTGGCTACCTGTGAAATGTCGAATCGAATTCAAGATTCTTATGCATGTGTATCGATGTCTGAACGGCACCGGACCATTGTACCTGGAGAACATGCTGCTCTGCAGGGCGCACACGTTCGTCCCAACAATATCTGCTACACGTGCCGCGAACGAAGCTTGTTAGTTTCGATGATCGTGCATTCGAAGTGATAGGACCTCGATTATGGAATCTGCTGCCGTTTCACATAAAATGTAGTGGAAACCTAACACTGTTCAAACGGACTCTGAAAACACACATGTTCAAAGCGGAATACTGTTGACATTTTACTTTCTTTGACATTTTACTCCTAAACTTATATTTTATTTATTTACCCACGATTGCATATATGTAAATATTATATCTATTATTTATTCTATATATACATAAAGTATCTTATATATCTTAATTATGTTTAAATAACAGCTTTATATATACATATTTTTATTTATATATTTTTAGTAATTAAATAAAATTGTTCTGTTTTTATAATTATTATATCAAATTTGTATTTTATATCTACTGTGCACATACCTTTGCTAAATTTTAATCTTTTATGATATTAGCTTCTTGTACAGCGCTCTGAGCATTTTATTGGAAATTGCGCTCTATAAAAAATAAATATTATTAAATATTATTAATATTATTAATTACCATCTTCGTGAATTGCACGCATGACTTGATTTTAACTAATGACTTGTTTTGATTTGTTTGCTCTATAATATGTTTAAACCAACATTCAATAAATATTAAATTACTACCGAATATACCAAAAATCTCAGATGTCATCAGACATAGAAGACTCCGGTAATTTGGGCATGTGTGTCGTATACCAAATAATGGCATCAGCTCAACATTTTAACAGGCCTGAATTCTCCACACTGGCATCGCAAGATACGAGCAGAATACGTAGATAGTTTATGTAGACCGCCAGACTCTTAATTAAGATTACATATCCGACGGCTGGGCGACTGCAAAATAAAACAACTTGATATTGATCGTGTATCCAAGTGGAAGGTATGCTATTAAGATATAGTTTAGAAAGACGTTATTTTGTTTTAAGACGACCATGACTTGTGATTATGTTTCAAAAACCAGTTTGGTCCTGTCTGACATATATAACCTCAGTCATACGCACGCAATCACGCACGGACGCTAGACATATGCGACGTAACCTTTACTGCCAGAGTTACGAGGCTCAATACCCAGTCACACTCTACTCTTGTTCTTTGTATATATAAAGTAACTACTGCACTCTTAATAATTGGGACAGCGTGCCCCTCTTGACTAGTTTTGATCGCGTCAATGTGGGTCCCGTCTCGTTCCTTGCGAACGTATAAGAACCACTGAGGAAGACTTGCACCCCGGCAGTGATTAGGGTAATCACAGCATAGAAAGTTGGCTTGGCGATAATGGTCTAAGATATCTGTTGTTCACTGGAATGTTGCCAAGTGCTGGAAATTGGTGTTCGGTGTCCTCACGACACCCTCGTCAGCGTTGTACTGCTAACCCTCGGTCGTCATGTGACTTCGTTGGTGGTCGTCAAATGACAGTAGTTCCAAGAAGATCGCGGAAAGGTTGTACCCGGTGTGTCTGTTGATGGCTGGTCGCCAGTCGCACCTTACTATTAAGGTCACCTTTTGGACTGGGTTAAGGAACCTGAATTGTGAGATGACCATTTCCTGTACTTTACTATCAGGGAAATAATTATGGATTGTGCTATGGTGTCATAATTGCGAGGTGGCTGTATTACTGAGGTGACCATTAAGCGAGGTTCCATTGTATTAACTTTTTTAATGGACAACTTGACTGGTCAGCCATTCACAAGGGGCACGACTGTATATGTATAGTTACGTTCTGTTTATCGGGAAATTATGATCTGCTACATGCCACTGGTGACAGCAGAAATGACATTGTCAGCGGAATAAGGGTTAAATAAATGTACTGTAATGGTGATAATTGCTGCCCTTGGCTTGTTGCTCCAAGGGAGGTGGGTGGGGGTGTAAGCTAGCTGTTGTCTCATTCTAATCTCATGTTCTTTAGTTTCCTTATTGCTTCAGCTCATGTCATGCTAGGTAAAAATAAAGGGAGCAGTATGAAGAAAATATAATATTACCGTCATCGGGGATCGATCTGGAAAAAGACAAGCATATGGCCTTCTGGCACATCTGAGATAGAACTATCTTCCTTTTCGAAATGATATGTGCCCCAAATCAGGTGATTATAATTTATTAATCAAGTTGCATGATGGCATGATCGCTTAAATAACCTGTTAAATGTGAACATTCCTTTTTAATATTATGCATGTAATCATGCTATTATTTAATTTGTTTGAATTATATTCAGGACTGCATGCGTGACATATTTCTGGGTACAATATATATTCATTACTATGCTCAAAAATGTTCTTTTTCTTTTAAAAAATCTGCAACGTTACGAAACTAGATACAATCTGGGTAGGCGTGCCTCGTTTTTTGTGGACTAGTCATGCTACTACAGTCTACTGCTCCAAGGACAGTGAGATCCTAAATGAGAAATAAGATGCAGCAGTTTGTGACATTGAGGGACAACGATTCACATACGAGAGAGCACAACCTACACCTGTAAACATATATTCAAAGAACAATGTTAATTGAACATTGACAAACTAATTTATACACCGATGAACAGATGTATGGAATGGCCTCACACAGTCTGTGGATGAGGCTCCTTCGGTGCAGTCTTTTGAGAGGAAATTAGAATACAAGTTGTGGGAAAATCACCCAATTAAATTATGTTATACAGTAAGACTACTACATGTAAGACTAGAACATAGCATTGTCTTTTTTTAACGTTTATGACCCTGGGTGACGGGGGCATTTGACGTGCATATAATGTATATGTATAATGATATATAATGTATATGTAATATGATATTATTGTGTATAGATGTAAACGGATTGCATTTTGTTCAGCAAGACTTGAAAGTTGACGATGGGCGATAATGTAGTGTCGGCGGCAACAAACGCAGTTCACGGTGCTCGTCTAAGGCTTATAAACGATGTCAACGACAGGTGAGGGGTAGGCAAGGCACAAGGGTATTAATTAGACTGTTCTCAGTGTCCAGTCATCAATGTAAGATGTGATTTAAATAACTCCATTCAGGCCAATGTTCAATTTGTTGTCCGCGCGGCCGTTGTATATGTTCGGGCGCAGACTGGAGCAAACTGGAGCGCTATTTGGGCCTCAAAATGCGCTAAGACAAAATATTTTTATAGCGTAGTTATACATAGCATGGTGTGGATTATCGCATCGACGTGTTACATTTAGGCAAAACTATACTTAATAACGGCAAAATCGAGTTGGGCCCGGATTGTACAAGTGCTCCTTAATTTTCGTAGATTTCCAAGGCACGCTTTTGTATGCTTCTTTTGGGTACATACAGCAACATGTATCCGACATGCCACATATCTATGACTTTTCAAAGACTTTATTTGTACCCATGAAAGTATTTGAATGATCATGTTAAGACTTTGACTTTTGCTGGCTACTTAATAAATTTAAATTGCTGTTTGAAATAGTAAGAACCATAAGCTTAACTAACTTTTGTGAGTAGACATGTATACACGTGTCATAAGCCAACGTGTACATACTGAGAGAATATAACCCTTATTAGTTGCAATGTTTGCATTCCAGGGTAAAGACAAGGGGACATCGAGGAAGAGAAAATGAAATCACCCTACTAGATCAACAAGTTCTGTGTAATTCTACGTGGTTCTAAAGTGGTAACTTTATTTTCAAACTCCAGTCGAGTACAATTTTATACATATACACACAGATATATATATATATATATATATATATGCATACCTACAGAGTTTTATTTGATGTTCACAGTTCGACGAGCCAACATTTCAAAAACATGTATCTAGAAGGCCCCCCGGTATAATGCTTTGTCACGCTTGCCCATCTACCTTCACCTATCCCTACCAACACTCCTGGAATTTACGTGAGTCTCCCTAATTTTTGGTGTATCTTCCAGTCTCCCGGAATACAGGCACATATTTTTTTGCTTCTAATATCCAGCAGCACCCTCCCCACGTCTTCCGATGTCATCATCCGAGACTGCGCGACACCACGGGAGACCTGCTGAGGCGTACTGAACCACTGTATCTTCTCCCGCGTGTCTAACGTCTTTCTATATTCGTTCACGTTCTTACACCACTGACTTCTTCTCGTCTACCAGTTGCCGACGCATTAAAAAGTTGTTATTGTGAGGTTTTAATTTACGGTGTGTTTGCTGTTTTGGTGAACCACTCGCCAGAGGTCGCCACTTTGATTTTACGCCTTTATTGCGATTGTAAAAACATTGTGGTCAACGGAAACGAGCTTAAACGTGCGTGCGTGCGTGCGTGTGTGCGTGCGTGCGTGCGTGCGTGCGTGCGTGCATGCGGCTGGATAGTGGTGAAAGCATCGGACGCTGCATGAGACGCACTACATGACATCATCGCCTCGGCCTGGCAAATGGGCACAGAAGCGACTCCACCTTTCGCGCCATCTGCTTGCTCAGCCACGCCTACATCATTATCCTGAGGAGAGTAACGATGATCCTTGACAGACGTATTGCTGATAGCTAGAACGGGTTCAGAGAAGGAAGGGGATGCCTGGACAAGCTATTCATACTAAGAGAGGCAATGGACGACACGGAGGCCGCGGGGGAAAGTGTCGTGTGGATGTATGTTGATTACAAGGCTGCATTCAACAGTCTCAGTCACGACTATATACGTATGTCGCTAGTGGAACACTCTCTTCCTGGTAAACTCGCCGACGTCATCGTTTCAGTGTACGGACAGGCCAAGGTCGTCGTTAAAGGCCCCAAGCAACGCCCCAGAGCCTTAGAAGTCAGCCGTGAACTACTACACGGCGACTGTATGACTCCCGTGTGGCGTTCGCATCAAAGACCTTGGTTATATGCTGATGACATCGGACTGCTGAGCATGCACGCCAGGGCGGCGACTGATCAACAGAATCGGACTGGACGAACATTTTCTGCCCTTGTCATTACCCACAGATAAGGGCATAAAAAGCCATGAATACAGACCCGGATTATACACGGGCAACTCACACGAACTGTCACGCAAGTGTACGCTTGCGGACTCGAAGGTGCGACAAGACAAACAGAGACAAGTAGCGGCCCGTTTACAACCTGTTCCACTCAATGGTATGACGCTGGAAAATATGTATTCGGCTGTGTACCTGGGCTGCGGATGGGAAGGAGACAGGAGAATGGGCGAGTGGCGATGGAATACAACAAATTCCAATCATTGACACATATTTGTAGAGATGAATGACTCTCGCGCTTAATTCGGGCTCGTCTGTACTATGTGCGCATCTGATCCGTGCTGCTATAGTCGTGCAAGGCGTGGACCCTCACTAGCATGATTGATAGCACGCTAAGAGGCTTCCATGCACGCGTGGTGCATGACCCGCATCTACAGCTGAGACTAGGCGGCGGCCCTAAACAAAGACATTTTCTTATTACACAACAGGAAAATTCGAACTTTCGACCGCCTTTGGCGGCCTTCGTGAGGAGCTCAATGAATAACCGTTATCAACATTGTTGGCAAATGCTAAAGTTTGACGGAGGTCACGCGCTAAATTTTGATTGTGCCGTAAGCAAACCGCGACGTACTGGATAGGTCATTTGGAGTTTGTTCGTGAACGTCAAGGGTTTGTGTAACCTGAGGTTTTTTGTGAGCGTATGTGTGTGTGCGTGCGTGTGTGTCTGTTTACATGTGCGTGCGCGTGTACACACACACACACTTGCCATTTATAATGTGCAAAATAAAGATTTGTTTACGCCACACTAGCTACAGTGATGAAGTGCTCGCAATTGTGCTGACGCATGCTCGTAAGGCGGGGATCGTCGGCTAGACGGGGAGATTCACGGGTTCATTACCGTAGCACGTTTTGTTCGTGTGGCCAATGAGAAGTATGTTAGGTTGACGCCGCGACCACCGGGCCGTGTACCATATTCTGAAGCGGTCAGTGGTGGACCATGTCCGCGATGTTCGCCTCCTTCCTTCTTCTCTCTGCCGTCGTCTTCGGGTAAGTTACTCGACAACCACAACTGCGTGTAAACACTGGTGAGATCAGGCGTTCTGAAGTTCCCACGGAATTCAACGGGTATCGTGTTAAAAGTGGCGATGTCTACATGCACGTGGAACAACGGAGACTGGTGGATGAACGCAATTAAAACGGCTTCTTTGATAACTAATGAAGCTGCCACAAGAACGAAAAACGAACATAGAGCGAGCAGACGGGCCGTCTCACCTGTCTAGATAATGTACGCGACCTACTTCTGGGGCCGCATACACTTGATGAATCATGCTCCATCGCCCCTCTAATGCCAACGAGGCAGGAATGTTTTATTACAAGTTTTTTATTTTCTCGATGGGAAGTTATTTACGGCATGTAGGTATTGTTTTCATATGTTTTATTGCTGCAAAGGCGTAAAAAGTTCTTCAGACTAACATGCGGAAAAGTTATTTCCAAGAAATGGTGTTTGCAGGCCATGTCTTAAGCAATTTGAGAGAATTGTTTACATGTGTAGAGCATCGTAAATAAATAAGAAAACCTCGAGGCTCGCCCAAACCCCACATATTCAGGCTCAGATTTCTGGAGGGGCAGAAACATATTTCGGCCCCCGGCGAAATTGATAACGGTTTTGCCCTCCCCCTGTTCCCGCGCCCATGTACTTCAAGGAACAACTGAACCAGGGATAAAATAACAACTATATGGAAATACCGTTGTATTTGTAAAGGGGAAAGTGGAGTTAGCTGATGGTACTGATACCGATATGTAAACCGGGATGAACGGAGGAACACTAGGTAGCGATGAGATGTGTGTGGAGATGGTAATGACAGCAGGGGAGACTGGAACCAGCTGAACAAAGAGACTGCTGATTGAGGCAACATTAAGTACTAGAGGAGAGACGGACAGGGCCAATTTTATCAATATGGAAAAGAAAATACAAGACTGGAAAATACAGATACATCACACGTTTAAGTGACATTATGAAGCAGATAATGAGGACCCTGGATGGGAGCGTTCGAAAGAGAATAGAGCAATGTGGGACGTCAAAATCTTGAAAAATGGCCACCATCGCCTTCCAGGGCGAAATCTGAGATGGCCCTATATCCAAATATTTGTGTTTATGCAAGGTCTAAGTGTGTGCCATATGTCATGCTTGTGTCGTAAAATGTGCAGTTTTACCATATTTTTCACATATCAGATGGACTACAAGAATTGGGCGAAGAACAAACGGAGAGACACAAGGGCAGCGGGCGAGTGGTGGGCTGTTTTAAGACAGGTAGAGAAACTGTCGGAGATGGGATGGAGGAGGGAACATGGTAATGGGCTTTGTGGACCTGGAGAAGGCCTACGAGACAGTGACAAGAGAGATGATGACGACAACAATGAGATGGACGGGAGTGACAAGAGAGATGATGACGACAACAATGAGATGGACGGGAGTGACAAGAGAGATGATGACGACAACAATGAGATGGAGGGGAGTGACAAGAGAGATGATGACGACAACAATGAGATGGACGGGAGTGACAAGAGAGATGATGACGACAACAATGAGATGGACGGGAGTGACAACAGAGATTATGACGACAACAATGAGATGGACGGGAGTGACAAGAGAGATGATGACGACAACAATGAGATGGACGGGAGTGAGAGATGACGACAAAAATGAGACGGGAGTGACAAGAGAGATGATGACGACAACAATGAGATGGACGGGAGTGACAACAGAGATTATGACGACAACAATGAGATGGACGGGAGTGACAAGAGAGATGATGACGACAACAATGAGATGGACGGGAGTGACAAGAGAGATGATGACGACAACAATGATATGGACGGGAGTGACAAGAGAGATGATGACGACAACAATGAGATGGACGGGAATGACAACAGAGATTATGACGACAACAATGAGAAGGACGGGAGTGACAAGAGAGATGATGACGACAACAATGAGATGGATGGGAGTGACAACAGAGATGATGACGACAAAAATGAGTTGGACGGGAGTGACAAGAGAGATGATGACGACAACAATGAGATGGACGGGAGTGACAACAGAGATTATGACGACAACAATGAGATGGACGGGAGTGACAACAGAGATTATGACGACAACAATGAGATGGACGGGAGTGACAAGAGAGATGATGACGACAACAATGAGATGGACGGGAGTAACAAGAAAGATGATGACGACAACAATGAGATGGACGGGAGTGACAAGAGATATGATGACGACAACAATGAGATGGAGGGGAGTGACAAGAGATATGATGACGACAACAATGAGATGGACGGGAGTGACAAGAGATATGATGACGACAACAATGAGATGGACGGGAGTGACAAGAGAGATGATGACGACAACAATGAGATGGACGGGAGTGACAAGAGATATGATGACGACAACAATGAGATGGAGGGGAGTGACAAGAGAGATGATGAAGACAACAATGAGATGGACGGGAGTGACAAGAGAGATGATGACGACAACAATGAGATGGACGGGAGTGACAAGAGATATGATGACGACAACAATGAGATGGAGGGGAGTGACAAGAGATGATGACGACAACAATGAGATGGACCGGGGTGACAAGAAGTGATGACGACAACAATGGATGGAGGGGTGACAAAAGAGATATGATGACGGTAGGATGGACGGGAGTGACAAGAGAGATGATGACGACAACAATGAGATGGACGGGAGTGACAAGAGAGATGATGACGACCACAATGAGATGGACGGGAGTGACAAGAGAGATGATGACGACAACAATGAGATGGACGGGAGTGGCAAGAGAGATGATGACGACAACAATGAGATGGACGGGAGTGGCAACAGAGATGATGACGACAACAATGAGATGGACGGGAGTGACAAAAGAGATGATGACGACAACAATGAGATGGAGGGGAGTGACAAGAGATTTGATGACGACAACAATGAGATGGACGGGAGTGACAAGAGATATGATGACGACAACAATGAGATGGAGGGGAGTGACAAGAGAGATGATGACGACAACAATGAGATGGAGGGGAGTGACAAGAGAGATGATGACGACAACAATGAGATGGAGGGGAGTGACAAGAGAGATGATGACGACAACAATGAGATGGAGGGGAGTGACAAGAGAGATGATGACGACAACAATGAGATGGACGGGAGTAACAAGAGAGATGATGACGACAACAATGAGATGGACGGGAGTAACAAGAGAGATGATGACGACAACAATGAGATGGATGGGAGTGACAAGAGAGATGATGAAGACAACAATGAGATGGACGGGAGTGACAAGAGAGATGATGACGACAACAATGAGATGGACGGGAGTGACAAGAGATATGATGACGACAACAATGAGATGGAGGGGAGTGACAAGAGATATGATGACGACAACAATGAGATGGAGGGGAGTGACAAGAGAGATGATGACGACAACAATGAGATGGACGGGAGTGACAAGAGAGATGATGACGACAACAATGAGATGGACGGGAGTGACAAGAGAGATGATGACGACAACAATGGACGGGAGTGACAAGAGAGATGATGACGACAACAATGAGATGGACGGGAGTGACAAGAGATATGATGACGACAACAATGAGATGGAGGGGAGTGACAAGAGATATGATGACGACAACAATGAGATGGAGGGGAGTGACAAGAGAGATGATGACGACAACAATGAGATGGACGGGAGTGACAAGAGAGATGATGACGACAACAATGAGATGGACGGGAGTGACAAGAGAGATGATGACGACAACAATGAGATGGACGGGAGTGACAAGAGAGATGATGACGACAACAATGAGATGGACGGGAGTGACAAGAGAGATGACGACGACAACAATGAGATGGACGGGAGTGCCAGAAGTAGAAGTCAAGATGGTGGAAGCAATGTATGAAAGAACAAAAGGAAGTGTTGTGGTTGAGTCTGGGATGTCAGAAGAGTTTTTTATGATGGAACTAATCATCAGGGAGATCAGCACGGAGAATGTTCTCAGGATGATGTATGCAGACGATCTGGCCATAATAGCAGAGAGCTAAGAAGAACTACAAGAAGTGTTGGAGGAACGGAAATGGATGTTGAAGAACCATCGACTAAGAATGAGACTGAAAAAGACAAACGTGATGTGGGTTGGGCACCATAGACATCGGGTTAGATGGGAAGGAAATTAAGCAATTGTGGATGGCTTTGTGTACCTTGGAGGAATAGATACAGAGGATGTGCATTCAGAGATGGAGGTGAGACTTCGGACACAAGCGGTAGCGAATGGAGAGAGAGAGAGAGAGAGGGGGGGGGAGGGGAGGATGGAGTGAGGGAGGGAGGGAGGGAGAGAGGGAAGGACGGAGGGAGAGAGAGAGAGAGAGAGAGGAGGGAGACGGAGAGAGGGAGGGAGACGGAGAGAGGGAGAGAGACAACAATTTGAATGGCAAACTATAGAATGAAAGAAGAGAAAGAGTGGTTCGATGGTACCAGACATGAACCTCACCCTGTGCAAGAGGAAGAACAAGTTGATGTCTTGGAAAAAGACACAGCCTCAACCAAACAAGTTACTTGCTCATGCTACAGTGATGTCAACTGAGCACGCAACTCGTTTTATTAAAATGTTATACTCATTATACCGACTAACAACAACATTCCCGTCACTTGACGAGATGCCTTGGTATTGACAGCCGTGATAGCAATATATTTATCAAAACACACAGCATAAACACCACAACGCGCTCGCAGATACTCGTTGTATGTTCAAAACGACGAAGGTCGGAGAGAAGTTCACGTCCATCAATAGGCCCTAGTTGTGATAGTATAACATTATCAAATAGCATTCTTATTGCAATGCTATTGGCGTGAGGCGAGACATAAGCATACACAAGCGTCTGTGTCAGCGTCTACTTCATGTTGCCAAGTCCATGACGCAGGGGCCGTTTCCCCGAAGTTTTTTGCCACGCACGCTTGCCTCGAATGTTACGTTACGTTTAACGTAGTACGCTCGCATTATGTTTTACCTTCCTGATTTACCCCACAACCGGTGAGAATATTGACATTTATAGGGTATTTTGAAAATATAGACGTCATACGTCCAATCCCTGGGGGCGTAGATTAACTCCTGAAAGGTTGGTGCTCGAGGTTCAAGCCATCTAAGAGGAAAACGTTAACGTACACGCTTACGTACATATACATACGTACATACATACCTATACATACATACGTACATACGTACATACGTACATACATACATTTATATGTGTACGATTCGATTATAATTAAATTGCTGAAACATTATGGCGTCTAAATGCAATCATGTATAGTCGCATTGCCATTTGACTATTATAAACTTACATTTACATTACACTTTTCCAGCACTTGCATTTGCATATTTTCTCACATTTGCATTTGAATTGTGTCAAACATTTGCATTAACAATTGCTTTTGAATCATTTGAACCATTTGCATTTGCATTTAGGCTAACATACAACATATATTGGCGCACTTGCATTTATATCTTTTAAAACATTTTCACTTGCATTTAAACGAATCGCATTTTAGCACAATTTTATTAACGCAGTGGGTCGTCATGTGATTTTAAAACAATTGAATGTTGAACGCGATTACTTCGTCGTGACGTAACAAAATAACCTCTGTCATAAACCAAAGTGTGTGATGATACAATCAGAACTCCTCGACTGCACTGCACAAAGTGTATTGCACCCTGGTATATAATAGTTAACATTTCAATAGTAGCTGTCATACTACAACCACGTGATGCGTGTCAATGTTTCTGTAGATACATTCAAGTAATAGCGAATTTAATATGCATAAACTACTAAAAGCTTGTTGTCACATCACAAATATCAACTAGGTTCCTGTCTGTGTGCAACAGGAACTTGTGCGGGTCGCGGTCTGACGTCAGCCAATCATCGATTCCTGACAACGACTCAAAACTGACGCTTGATACTGGTTGGCTGGACAACTATCGGGCGGCTCACCCTATCAACCGACGGCGCAACAACTGGTTGGACCATACTGGAATACCACGGCGACGGAGAAGACGCCGGAACACCGGCGGTGAGATAACATTCAGTTGGGCAATAGAACCTGCTGTTGGTACTGCTGTGATAATGTTGATTTTTCTAGTGGTTTTTTGCTATTTTTGCTGCTGCGTCCATCCAACCGGAAGTAATGTGGATTCACGAAGGGGAAGTCCAACCGGTCTAGTCGTCCATCCAACCGGAAGCCGAGTCGACTGTCCAAACAGAAGTCAAGTCGTCCATCCAACCGGAAGTCTAGTCATCCAACGAGACCTTGGGTCTATTCTCGCGCTACAAATGCCACCACAAAGCGAAAACTCGCCGCCGTCGTACGAGAGTGCCGTCAGCTCGGGACATCCGGTGCCGAGCTACGCCGAGGCTCTCGCCGTGTCGTCACCGCGTGGCCCCGTGTCACTACAACGAGTAGCGCCACCTGTCAACGTGCCGCACTCACGTGGCGACCAGGAAGTCGAGTCGTGCATCGACCGTGACGTGGGGTCCGTTCACACGATAGTCGACACAGGACGCCCACTGCCGAACTACGCGGAGGCTCTCGTCGTGTCGTTACCTCGTGGTCACTCGGCCCGGGGCCAGTGGTTATCGCGGGACCCGACACTACCAGGTTATGTCGAAAATGACCCGGAAGTCGCCGTGTGGATGGTTGAACAGCGTGGCCGTGAGTTTAGTGTCGGGTGAACTTCCGTGTTGTTCGCACGTCCGTTGGCGTAGGCGCTTTTAAGCCACGCCCAACGCGCTCGTGATTGGTCGCAAGGAGCGTTTGACACATGTCACGCGCGTTTCATTGTGTTTTTCGCGGGGAGACGTCAGGACTTGTTATATGTTAGCAAGTAGCATCAATGTGTAACATTTAGGCAAAAGTATAGTTAATAACGGCAAAATCGAAGTGGGCCCGGATTGTACACAAGTGCCCCTTAATTTTCTTAGATTTCCCAGGCACACTTTTGTATGCATCTTTTGGGTATATGCGGCAAAATGTATCCGGCATTCCGGCGTACAACGCGTCATTGACGCGTTTCCGCTGCATCATGTACAAATTAAGCTGCTCAAGGCACTAAGGTTCTATGTAATTTCATGTAGTTCTATGTAATTGTGTGTGGTTCTACATGGTTCTATGTAATTCTGTGTGGTTGTACGTGGTTCTAGGTGAACCGACCTAACAAATTGACAAATGCAGATATGTTCAATGCACCTGTAACTTTATTGTAAAACTCCAGTCGAGTGCAATTTATTATTAAAACAATATATATATATATACATATATATGTATATATATATACACATATATATTCATACCTACAGAGTTTTATTTGATGTTCACATTTCGACGAGCCAACATTTCAATGTGTCACAGTGTGTCACAATCAGCATATAGGCAGTTTCATTCAACAGAGATTGCCCTCTTAAAAGTTCATAATGACATTAACTTGAACATTAATAATGGTAAAGTGACTGCACTTACCTTACTAGATCTCTCTGCCGCGTTTAACACTATTGATCACAGCTTTCTCATTGAACGCCTATTAAAGTTGTACGGCATATCTGGCACAGCTCTAAGCTGGTTTTCTTCATATCTAACTGATAGATATAAAACTGTAAAGATTGGGAACTGCTTTTCAGCTGCACTGCCGACTTTATTTGGTGTTGCCCAGGGTTCTGTTCTTGGGCCTTTGCTTTTTACTCTTTACACCACGCCACAAAGCTATGTTATACAAAGACATAACTTGGATCATCATCTTTATGCTGATGATACTCAGATCTACATTTCATTGGCTACCCCGGATACAAATCGCTCCCTTAACCAACTTAGTGATTGCCTTCAAGATATCTTCCTCTGGATGACTGACAGCAAGTTGAAATTAAATGCAAATAAAACTGAATTGATCATTATTGGTAGTCCAATGCAGCGTAGTAAACTGGATGGTTTTTTCCCTACGCGTATTTTGAATCAGTACATCACGTCAGCAACCTCGATGCGGAATCTAGGAGTGATCTTTGATAGTAACTTCAATTTCCGACAACACATATCTCAAACATGTCGCTGCTGTTTTTATCATATTCGTGATCATCGCCGTATTCGCCGGTATATGTCATTTTCTGTTGCTAACACTACTGCAACAGCGCTTGTTAGCAGCATACTTGACTATTGCAATTCCCTCCTTTATAATATCGCTAGAAAGGATATCACAAAACTTCAGCGTGTCCAAAATTGTCTAGCAAGAGTAGTTACAAGATCTCGTTTTTCTCGCTCTGTACTACTTTTGAAGTCTTTGCATTGGCTTCCTGTACGATATCGTATAATATTTAAGATCTGTACCATTACATACCAGGTGCTGTCCAATAAGCAACCATCTTATTTGCATGCATTGCTTACTCCTGTAAGAAAACCTATCCAGCTTCGATCATCTAGTTCTGACCTACTTTTTGTTCCTAGAGTCAACACTAACATTGGAACTAGGGCTTTTTCTCTTGCTGCACCAACTCTTTGGAATATGCTCCCTTTTAGTGTTAGATCAGTTGAAAATATTACAAAATTTCGTCGTCATTTAAAAACGTATCTTTACAACCTTGCTTATCCACCATAGCTCCCTAGCGCCTTGAGGCTTGACCCAAAAGTTGACAACTCGAAAACTATTTATGGATTTTGAGATTGACCAATCCTTTTGTTTTGATGCGCCTCTGGGCCCGTATTCTCGAACGACTTACGAAATTCTTAGCGCCACTTTTACATAAAAATAACGTCTAAAGAGCGTAAGTTACGATTTTTTCGCAAGTGCTATTCTCGAAACATTTACTATACGAACATTCGCAAATATGGCGTATATTTCATCGCAAAGTTACGCCAACGCAAGCGGTCGCGTAACTTTTTCGTAACTTTTGTGGTACTGCTTCCAGATGGAGATTTCTCAGTTATTTGCTGTTACAACGTCACAAAAACACATTAGTAAATTGTGTGTGATTCAATGATACTGGTGTGTGTTTGTCAATTTTTATTGACCGCTCAAATTGCATAAATACCGTCTTTAAAAGCGGCGCCGCACCTACACTGCTAGCCAATGCAAAATTCCACAATAAAAAGTAAACAAACGGGACTGATTAGTAATTCACCGCAGTAATTTATAGATTCACTGCGTGCTACACAATTACAATTTGGGTAGGCACGTTTAACTACACTTGAAACCACAATTTCTATTTCAGAACACAACAGAATTGCAGACATGAAAATCTATATATCAATGTAAAAAGGACACTATTTCTTTATATAAACATATTTCATTTATTATTTATCATGGCCATGGAACACATATTTTGCCAAATGTATTTAATGTTTCATATGTACATTATGTCAATGTTCCACCACATTTACATAAAAATTAATAGGTAAGTAAGCTTGGCTGCCACTTTCAGATATATATGCTGCTTGAGAAATGCTATATTAAGTGCATCAGTATTATAACAACTCGTGATAGATTGCATCATTTATTCAAACATTGACAATACCATCCAAAACAAATATGTAACTATTATAATGTAAATGATAATTATGTATATAAAATTATATATATATATATATAGATAGATACTACGATATGATATATGTTTGAATACACCTACTTTTGTGTCTACAAAATAACATAACACGTGTAAATATAATGTGTGAGTACACCTGTATAAGTTTGACCTTGAAATAGTGCATATACACTAAACTTCAGACATAACAATATATACACACATGCCAACCTAGCAGTCACAGTTATGGAGAAATAAACTGTGTCTGTTTCTATTTTCTAGGTAGTCATAAATGGAAAATATTGTTGACTATGACAATTACGGGCTGATATAAAACATTACTGTAAATTTTTGGCACATCCTATTTTCCAGGTGCCAATAATCCAATTTCTTTTCTCATCAAACCGACTTACCAACAGAAGACATAACATTTATTTTGACCTTGTAGTTGTTTTACAAAATGTAACAACTGAATCAGTATAAAGAAGATTGCTAACATGCTGCTTTTACCAGTAGATCGTAGTATACCAGGTCATTAATTTTTATAGTCTCCAAAGCGATTGATCTGCATCATAGAAATCCTTTATATAATTTATTTTGAAAAATAAATACCACTGTTAACAATTTATGCAAACAATGGATATTAATTAAAAGTATTATAATAATTCCAGATGTCATAGGAAAACAAGAAACTTGTCGGTATAATGAGGTGTTCGTACACGAATTAGTATTTAAGGTATTTGATGTATAATTGATATAATGTGAATTTATGGTGGTCTTCCTGGTGTTCATAGTATGTTCGAGTTTCAATGTATCCTTGAAACATTGCAAAGAGAAGAAATGTGCCACATTCAAGCAGAGCATTGCAGAACATAATGTTAATACAATCGAATGTTGATGTCACTGCAGCACCAATACATGGAGCAGCACAGGCTACGCATGATTCGTAGATTGTTTAGCCACTTTAGATTTTTATTTTCTGTAGCTACATTGTCTTCTTGGTGCTGCTCCATGTCCAGTTGTATCTTTTTGCATCTTTTAATTTCAAGATGCAGCAGTCATTAATTTTCTTTCTGAAAACACATGTAGCACATAATAAATATGTTATGTTTCATTTTTAAATACAACTGTATTAGACACACCATATTTTACTGTGGTACTGGTGATACCTAAAACAAATATAATAAATGTAGACATATTATACATAGTTGTACTCTTAACATGTAAAAACCTAGGCTGTACCAGACAACAATACCACTCATAGAGTACACTATTGTGTATATTTCATCATACCATAACCACATATTGTAACTTACCTTTGGGTGTGGTATCATGGTTATTTGGTAGATGATGCTGGATGTGTGCTGTAAGTACAGAAAATGTCATTGTAGTTGTTTTGTAGCAATAGTGGGTATTGCATTGATTTGTTATGTCATTATGCACTGGGTACATGAAATACTGATCTTTGGTAATCTTTATTCCTCACTACCTTAGCCCTATACACAGACACGTCATCTAACATAGTCCATATTCAGGGGCGGATCCAGAGTGGGTAGTCTATGGGGGCACAAATTTGAAAAATAGTAGTGGGAGTGCAAGTATAAATGTCAACAAGTTTTATCCTATGATGCTTTGTGCTTAAATATGCATTGGCACAAAATAATAAATCCACAAAGAGCTTATACATTTACAAAAAAATCTCCACTTTAATTTTAATAGTATTTAGGCTTAATACACCAATGTAGCACATAATTAGTTAACAAATACACGCCCTAGGCCAAGTACTAGGGGCCTACTAAATGAATATTTAACACAACTGCACAGCCACAAGTCACTACTATGTTAAACCATCTACTCACTACATTACAAGTTACAACAAACCACAAATCCTGATCTGGAACTGGAAGACATATGCCTCCTTGGTCATGCCCCTTGTTTCCGGTTACGACTTACGAAGTTACAACTTTGAAGTTTGAGTTTGATTGACTTAGTCTTGGTCAAGTTAGTGACAGACTAGCGTTAGGTATGTGGTCAAAAATTTCAAGCTTGACCAATGTCTAAACAAATAACACCGATGAAAAGAGCTTTAAAAGACATAAACAATGATACCAAAATAACTTAATTATGTTGAATATTAATGGAGTTATTTGTTTTTCGTTTCAGGAATCGGCCTTTGTTTTAGTCCTACTAAATACATACATTTGCATTACAGCTGTGTGACCGAAAATGTGACTTTTTCCTCAAAAAAGCATGTAACTTCCTTAATAACAAAGATATCTTCATAAAATTTGGAATGAAGATATAGGGTAATTAGTTCTTTCAAAAGATCTAATCAAAACTGCAATATAAGATACAAGTATTAATTAATTAGTGTTAATAATATTAATTACAGCCGTCCAGGGTTAAGTTAGTCACTTTCATAGCTAAAATCTGAAAGAAATCCAATAACAGTGCTGCTTTTGAGGTGTTGTTTCCAAAGTTCTTCCCAGTCCACACCTGAAATTATAGAAACTATCCTAAAAATGAATCAGTAATATACAAAATGCAGTTGTTTTTACCTTTCAAAGCTAAATACCTGTTCTTGCTTAGTTGTTTTGAATGAACAGAGTATTTGATCACAACGATGAGCAGTGGGCTGTTAGGTGCTAGTATGGCTGGTATTTGGTTGGATTTCCTGAGAAATGTCAACGTGCAAGTCAAACTTCTGATTGCATATGGATGAAAATGTGATTAATTCATTTGAATCACTAAGTTTTTTTAACTTATTGTCTATAATTTGTGATACAGTTCTCTGAATTGCATTATTTAAGGTATTTGAGCCTTGTTCAGCATAGATTGATGGAAAATGTGCTCGCAATTGTCTCTCTGTCTTGGCTCTGCTATACACCCCCGGGGTAATATACAAGTATAGTATGTGTCCATTACAAAGATCATCAACCTTTGGAAGAGTTGAGAAATTATCCAGAATATGTTGCTTTTTCAATACCAACATGGGTACTACTACCAGGTGGCCCTCCACAGAACTTCTTCTTTGGAGGCATCTATACATCATGAAAACGAAACAATATTTTTCAGAAATATATAACAATTCAATAGATATGCAGAGCTAACAAGTTTGGCTTAAATGAAATTCCACCTGAAATGCAAAATAATTCCCTTTCCTGAAAGTAAAAACACTTCCTCTGCATCACACCCCTAAGAGCACATGGTGATTTGTTTGTAAACATTGAACCAGAGCCAATCAGATTGAGAGAAATTGGTCACATGACCTGAATGCGTATTTTAGCGACGAAAAGAACCGGTCATATATCTACAATCATCTGCTTTATGATAAATCATCTGGCAATTAAACACATATTTCTAATGTCCTAAATCATAACTACAGCTGCACAAAACATAGAATATATGATTTCTACAATATAAACATGTTTAAATCGGCAGAGATGGTGCAAACATTTTCATTTGCCATGACGCATCGACGCTGCTGCATCTCAAGATTCCGCAAGCTGACAAACCACTTCGCAACATAAGATCGTTTTAAAACTTCGCCAGTTATGAGATGAAAACCTATATTTTATGTCTATATACCTTTCATTACCGCCTATAGAGTTTATCACAATTTTATTTTGTGTTGAAATGGGGACTGGTTTTCGGAAAAGCGTCCAAGGCTAAATAATTGTCGGATTTGAACAAATAAAAAACGCATCAGTCAAGGAATATCCCGACTACGTCATATCCAGTGAATCACTGGGATTTTCTGTTCCAACAGCCAGTCACAGAGCGCTCTTTGTGGTGATGCCCTCAACACCAAGTGAGACCCCGGAAGCACGTATTTGGAACAAAGATGGCGGACACTGATCGACAGATATCCACGTACCTACTAGCGTCATGCCATGCCCATGGTCATGGAATGTGCGCTAGTAGAGCGATAGAAACACCGAGTGATCAAACTAAGTCTCACCTTCACCGGCGCGTCGTCTGAATAGTAATTGACATCATACACATACGCAGGTGGTGTCTTCTAACTGTACTATATAACAGTGTAGTAAGGATACGTAGACGAAGCGTCAAATTCCTAATTCTGTAATGTAAACATTGACTGGCTTGGCTTGGCCTTGGCGTTAATTCTTCCCCTTGCCTGCGTTTTGTGTCTGTCATTTCCGTTCAAATGCTTCGCCCATTAATTAGTACCAATGCATCAACATATCTCAATGGCAGTGCAGTGCTACATTATATTTTGCATATTAGCTATAGTGTTTAGTCACCAGGTTCCGTTGAACAGTTGTGTACTTTATTCTTTTTCATGCACAGCCAGGAACACATGAGCAGCGTTAAAACGGTAAAACATAGCAAAACATCAGTGACCGTATCCGTTGCAACGCAAGCAAACCCTCGCGAGATTTTCGTACGCAAGTTCCGAATTTCTTAGCTGCGAAAATTCGTAAGCGTTTCGAGAATACCACCTTGCGAAATTTCGCAGCTAAGAAATAATCCGCCATATTTGCGCAACTTCTTACGTACGAAATCTGTTTCTTCGAGAATACGGGCCCTGAGCTTGGTTTCCAAGGATTTAGGCGCAATAGAAGTTATCTTATTATATATATATACATATGTATATATATATACACATATATATATTCATACCTTCTTCTTCTATGTGCCATGTCTGTCACAGGCGTTGGCGATCATGGCCCTCCATACCGCACGGTCGTGTGTAGTTTGTGGCAGTTCTGTTGTGCTCCTTCCACACCATGTTGAGAGACTATCTATTATTTTTATTCTCTGGCGTCCTCTGGATCTTTTTCCTTCTATCTTTCCTGTTGTTACTATTTGTTCTAACTTTTTCTTTCTCATGACATGGCCTATAAATCGTGCTTGTTGTGTTCTAACTTTGATCTTGATGATCTTTCTTTTTGATTTGGTTGTCCTAAGGATGACTCCATTGCTTTGCTTTTCATATTCATACCTACAGAGTTTTATTTGATGTTCACAGTTCGACGAGCCAACATTTTCAAAAATTGTTACGTAAAACGTACCTAGAAGGCCCCCGGTATAACGCTTCGTCGCGCGTGCCCGTCTACCTTCACCTATCCCTATCAGCACTCCTGGAATTTACGTGAGTCTCCCTGATTTTTGGTGTATCTTCCAGTCTCCCGGAATACAGGCACATCTTGTTTTCGCTTCTAATCTCCAGCAGCACCCTCCCCACATCTTCCGATGTCATCATCCGCGGGAGACCTGCTGAGACATACTGAACCACTGTATCTTCTCCCGCGTGTCTAGCGTCTTTCTAAATTCATTCACGTTCTTACAC